>CAWLCW010000004.1:6557500-6565914 GCA_963856015.1 Helicoverpa assulta | reverse complement strand
CCTAACCTAACCTAACCTAACCTAACCTAACCTAACCTAACCTAACCTAACCTAACCTAACCTAACCTAACCTAACCTAACCTAACCTAACCTAACCTAACCTAACCTAACCTAACCTAACCTAACCTAACCTAACCTAACCTAACCTAACCTAACCTAACCTAACCTAACCTAACCTAACCTAACCTAACCTAACCTAACCTAACCTAACCTAACCTAACCTAACCTAACCTAACCTAACCTAACCTAACCTAACCTAACCTAACCTAACCTAACCTAACCTAACCTAACCTAACCTAACCTAACCTAACCTAACCTAACCTAACCTAACCTAACCTAACCTAACCTAACCTAACCTAACCTAACCTAACCTAACCTAACCTAACCTAACCTAACCTAACCTAACCTAACCTAACCTAACCTAACCTAACCTAACCTAACCTAACCTAACCTAACCTAACCTAACCTAACCTAACCTAACCTAACCTAACCTAACCTAACCTAACCTAACCTAACCTAACCTAACCTAACCTAACCTAACCTAACCTAACCTAACCTAACCTAACCTAACCTAACCTAACCTAACCTAACCTAACCTAACCTAACCTAACCTAACCTAACCTAACCTAACCTAACCTAACCTAACCTAACCTAACCTAACCTAACCTAACCTAACCTAACCTAACCTAACCTAACCTAACCTAACCTAACCTAACCTAACCTAACCTAACCTAACCTAACCTAACCTAACCTAACCTAACCTAACCTAACCTAACCTAACCTAACCTAACCTAACCTAACCTAACCTAACCTAACCTAACCTAACCTAACCTAACCTAACCTAACCTAACCTAACCTAACCTAACCTAACCTAACCTAACCTAACCTAACCTAACCTAACCTAACCTAACCTAACCTAACCTAACCTAACCTAACCTAACCTAACCTAACCTAACCTAACCTAACCTAACCTAACCTAACCTAACCTAACCTAACCTAACCTAACCTAACCTAACCTAACCTAACCTAACCTAACCTAACCTAACCTAACCTAACCTAACCTAACCTAACCTAACCTAACCTAACCTAACCTAACCTAACCTAACCTAACCTAACCTAACCTAACCTAACCTAACCTAACCTAACCTAACCTAACCTAACCTAACCTAACCTAACCTAACCTAACCTAACCTAACCTAACCTAACCTAACCTAACCTAACCTAACCTAACCTAACCTAACCTAACCTAACCTAACCTAACCTAACCTAACCTAACCTAACCTAACCTAACCTAACCTAACCTAACCTAACCTAACCTAACCTAACCTAACCTAACCTAACCTAACCTAACCTAACCTAACCTAACCTAACCTAACCTAACCTAACCTAACCTAACCTAACCTAACCTAACCTAACCTAACCTAACCTAACCTAACCTAACCTAACCTAACCTAACCTAACCTAACCTAACCTAACCTAACCTAACCTAACCTAACCTAACCTAACCTAACCTAACCTAACCTAACCTAACCTAACCTAACCTAACCTAACCTAACCTAACCTAACCTAACCTAACCTAACCTAACCTAACCTAACCTAACCTAACCTAACCTAACCTAACCTAACCTAACCTAACCTAACCTAACCTAACCTAACCTAACCTAACCTAACCTAACCTAACCTAACCTAACCTAACCTAACCTAACCTAACCTAACCTAACCTAACCTAACCTAACCTAACCTAACCTAACCTAACCTAACCTAACCTAACCTAACCTAACCTAACCTAACCTAACCTAACCTAACCTAACCTAACCTAACCTAACCTAACCTAACCTAACCTAACCTAACCTAACCTAACCTAACCTAACCTAACCTAACCTAACCTAACCTAACCTAACCTAACCTAACCTAACCTAACCTAACCTAACCTAACCTAACCTAACCTAACCTAACCTAACCTAACCTAACCTAACCTAACCTAACCTAACCTAACCTAACCTAACCTAACCTAACCTAACCTAACCTAACCTAACCTAACCTAACCTAACCTAACCTAACCTAACCTAACCTAACCTAACCTAACCTAACCTAACCTAACCTAACCTAACCTAACCTAACCTAACCTAACCTAACCTAACCTAACCTAACCTAACCTAACCTAACCTAACCTAACCTAACCTAACCTAACCTAACCTAACCTAACCTAACCTAACCTAACCTAACCTAACCTAACCTAACCTAACCTAACCTAACCTAACCTAACCTAACCTAACCTAACCTAACCTAACCTAACCTAACCTAACCTAACCTAACCTAACCTAACCTAACCTAACCTAACCTAACCTAACCTAACCTAACCTAACCTAACCTAACCTAACCTAACCTAACCTAACCTAACCTAACCTAACCTAACCTAACCTAACCTAACCTAACCTAACCTAACCTAACCTAACCTAACCTAACCTAACCTAACCTAACCTAACCTAACCTAACCTAACCTAACCTAACCTAACCTAACCTAACCTAACCTAACCTAACCTAACCTAACCTAACCTAACCTAACCTAACCTAACCTAACCTAACCTAACCTAACCTAACCTAACCTAACCTAACCTAACCTAACCTAACCTAACCTAACCTAACCTAACCTAACCTAACCTAACCTAACCTAACCTAACCTAACCTAACCTAACCTAACCTAACCTAACCTAACCTAACCTAACCTAACCTAACCTAACCTAACCTAACCTAACCTAACCTAACCTAACCTAACCTAACCTAACCTAACCTAACCTAACCTAACCTAACCTAACCTAACCTAACCTAACCTAACCTAACCTAACCTAACCTAACCTAACCTAACCTAACCTAACCTAACCTAACCTAACCTAACCTAACCTAACCTAACCTAACCTAACCTAACCTAACCTAACCTAACCTAACCTAACCTAACCTAACCTAACCTAACCTAACCTAACCTAACCTAACCTAACCTAACCTCAGTCTGCTGGCAGCCACCACCGCGAGCGCCACGTTTTTCCCACGCTCCGTTGCTAAAAATCGGGAAAATAGGTTTTTTCGCGTAAACATACAAGTGTTGTATATCCACGTACGCGTCTCAGTGAGCAGAACACGATAGTGAAAACCGCCCGGAAATCGGAGAAAGTGCGTGAAAGTTGTGCTTGAAAAACCGTGATTTTTGGTGTTTTTGTGAAACGCTGCGGAAACCAGATCGACGACCCCCCACTTTTTCGGGGTCAAAATAACCGGCTTGAGGAGTCCCGTTCACTGGACACCATCTGGGATTTTTCCGGTGGAAAATCGCCGACGTAATCCCGGAAAAACATCTACCACGTGCCACATGGTTCCACTTCCATCATAGGTGGAAAGGCGTGTTATATATCAAAATACGCGTCTTCAAAAGACGAGTCTCCTGACACCTGAACCAAGAAAATCGGACCACCCCGGATGGAGTTGCAGCGCTTCAAAGGTCGGAAAATTCACGTATATCTTTAGTGCCATTTTCCCGCAAAACAAGATCGATGACAACCCATTTTTATAATTCCATTAAATAGTAGACTACCTTAACTTCATTTCCCCAAAATTTCAGATTTTTCGGCTCAGTAGTTTAGTCAAAATTGAAACTTTAAACCATAGCGTAAATTCCAAAACAAATAAATTTCGATATACTAGCCCCCCTATAAACAAAATTCTAAAAATTATTGTCACTTATGGTTGTCCAATCAGCCTTTTATCATATTATAATAATAAATGTTTTCTTAACTTATTCCCAAAATTAAAACAAGGCAATTTGCGGTTGTTGTGGGAGGGTGGCACAGAGAACACCCCACAGAAGAGGGTGAAGACGTGGTTGCGCGCAGACGCAAATTAGACTATAAGATAGATAAGGCTCTAGTGCATAAGTTAGTTTTTAATTTGGAATTTTTGGACCGTTTTTCGAGTCACTAGACTTTTTTGAAAGTTTTGTTTATAACAGCAGAAACCGCAAAACAAAGTTAATAACGAGATCGCGAATCGAAAATCGACTTCCAGAATAATAGGATTTTAAAAAATTTTTATATAGGACTGTATAGGGCCTGGTGAAAAACCACCCCCCACGTCGTTAAAATTTTCAAAAACACCCTAGAACAGGGTAGTAATTGGCCTTAAATATACAAAACTCAAAATGACCCAGGGGGTAAGTTTTTAAATATTTTTTAGACTTTCTTCCTCAAAAACCTTCGTCCAACCCTAATCTTCAAATTACACGAACATTTAATGATAAATATCGCGCCCCGGCTTAAAAATTTAAATTTCTGATATTTTTGTTAGGGTAGTTTTAAGGGGTAAAATATTTATAGAATAAATTACAATGGAATAGAAAGGCCCAGACTAGAGCTTTCTAACGAGCCCACTCACGCCAAAATCGGTCCAGTAGAAGCTTAGTTAATTAATTTTACAAATTTTAACCGACCAAACAGAGGGAGGTTGTGTCTTAAGCTTAGTCGTATCTCGGAAACCAGGGGAGATAGACGATTTTCGACCTCAAATCCGGCCTTTGTGGTGTCGAAGACACCACGGTTAAAGTCGGGTGGAAATAGTTCATCCCCCCTGGTCTGGACCCCCTCCCCTGCATACCCTCTAAATAAAATCTAGGAAATCAGATATCTCCGAAACTAAGGGAGATAGCTCAATTCTGACTTCAAATCCTGCCTTTGTGGTGTCGAAGACACCACGGCAAAAGTTATATAAGAGGAACCCCCCCCCCAATTTGGACCCCCCCCTCCAACCCCTAAAATTAAAAATTTACTTTTAGTATTTTATGTTCTTAAACATAATATTGGATAATCTGGTGGCGTTTATACATTAAACAGTCCACAGACAGACTTTAGCTATAACTGATAGCTACATTTATTTGGACAAAATTGACTTGCACTTTACAGTTGGCTCACTTATACTGACTCTGACCCCCCTATACAGGGTCAGACTGACAACGTTCCCCGTTCTTCTCGCTAGACCTACTGCACATATACACAAACACACACATACGATATACATAAACCGCACATAACACATACGCGTTACACAAAAATAAACGAAATACAAAATGTATCGCACACCGACAACCACCGGCGGTCACCCTAAGCCGGCCACCTCCGCCAGCACCCCTTCATCCTCATCCGCTCCAGCGCAGGACGCTGCATTAACCTTCATCCGCAGACCAGACCGGAACAGGAGGTCGCTGGACAACATGGCCATATACAAAAAACAGGATTACGGGGCAAAGACTAATGACGAGCTCCTTCAGGAAGTGATGAAGACTTTTGAGGATATTCCCTCAAAAGTCAAAGAGTACCCTCAAATGAGGAGGGACATTAAGACCTTCCTGGAGGAGAGGTCAGACAAATGTCTGCGTATCCTTTTCGAGCTAAGTAAGCGAGTGACCGGCCTGGAAACTAAAGAACGAACACCAGCTTTAGCCAGGCCGGCCGGAAAGGATAATCACATGCTTGAAAAGCTGGAGGAGGTGGAAGCACAACTGCAATCGCGGCTGAATAAGCTAGAAGAAAAAATGGTTTGGTGCTTCGATAGGCAAACAGAGCTGCGCGACGATGGCGGGTCCGACATCATCGACAAGATCGTCGACAAAATCGACGAGGCTAAGGCGGCCATCACCCAGACGACGCAAGACGTCAGGGTGGTGGGCCGCACTCAGATTATCCTCGACGAGAAGCTCGACGGTATTGCCGGTGATGTCGCAGCTGCCAAAGAAACCATACTTGAGGTCGCAAAAGATAAACAACCATGCGAGACTCTCAATAGGTCGTACGCCAGTGTTACAGCAGCTAAACCCGGGCATCGGCCGGCCCTTCACTCCATGGCGGTCACACTCGAAGGCAACCAGGAGACTGCCGACGAGGTGCTCGAGCGAGTGAAGAGGGCGGTCGATGCCAGGGAAACTGGGCTCAAGATTAATAAGGTGCGGAAAGCGAAGAACCAAACCATTATCCTTGGATGCGACACAGAAACGGAATTAGAAAAAGTTAAACGAAGAATCGAAAGCCGAGGCGAGGGCTTGATAGTCTCAAACATGAGGAATAAAAACCCACTCGTCATCTTAAAGGATGTATTCATTGACAGTGATGACGATGAGCTTATAAAAGCCATACATGTACAGAATAAAGAAATCTTCACAGACTTATCACAAGAGGACACAGACATAACAATCAAGTACAAAAAAAGAACCAGAAATCCAAAAACGGCACACATTATAGTCCAGGCAAAACCTATTGTTTGGCGGAGGATGGTGGAGGCCGGAGCCCTCTACCTTGACCTGCAAAGGATCAGAGTGGAGGACCAGTCTCCGCTCATCCAATGCACGAAGTGCTTGGCATTTGGGCACGGCCGGAAATTTTGCACGGAAGGTGCGGACAGGTGCAGCCACTGCGGCGGCCCGCATCTGCGCGAGAAATGCGCAGACTACATCGCAGGGAACGAACCGCAGTGCTGCAACTGCTCGCACTCGAAGCTACAAAGGACCGACCACAATGCCTTCAGCGCTGAGTGCCCTGTCCGCCGAAAGTGGGACTACCTGGCCCGACAAACAACAGCTTATGTGTGACTCACCACTCACTGGCTGCTGCACAACACGCACGACAACACACAAACACATACACACGACACACTACAACACAAACCGGAAGCGCAACAAACTATTAGTAAAACCCGATACAGCGACACCGGACAAACAAAAAACAAATAAAAATCGATATAACAAATATATAGTAAATATATATATTGTATATCGCAAACACAAACATTCACACAACACGCACCCTAACAAACCTACAACCACACCCAAATTAGTAAAAGCATAAGAAAAGTCAATAAATATATATAAAATAAGTATATATATACTATTACTAAAAGTTGTCTAGAAGTACAAAATAATTAGATTGAAAATAAGTGAGTTAAGTAGGTAATCTAAAACTTAAAATTCAAACTAACTTAACTACAGTTACCAAAATGCATAAACACCAAGCCAAGTGGATTAAATATAATTTAAATAGTACATAACTAAGAAATGGAACTCATAGATTGCCAGTAGGTATAAGTAATATTCATGTAAGTACCTACCTACATATCATTTGAATTAGCCAGATAATGGATTAACTCAGGATTTTAAGCATAACCGATATGATTTACACATAGGGTCATTAAGTACCTACATGTTATAAACCTTCAGTATCAACAACTGGCTTTCACTAAAAATACAATAAGTGCTCATAACACCAAATGTCCATCCAAATGTTTGGAACAAATTGTTGCAATTACTTTAATTAATTACTAATAAGAAACTGATAAGAAAAGATGTCTCAGCTTAATTAGATATTGTAACCGTAAACAAACTAGAATACTAATGTGAGAAGTACCTAATATATAAATAATAAGTCCACAACTTTAGGTTGTATTAAAATAAATAAATATTGTAAAAATTAGGTTTAAATAAGGTAGCAACGAGTAAGTAAACAATTTGTAATTATAATGAATTATAAGTTATCTAGCAATAAGTGTAGTTAGATTAAAAATGTTAAGTGCTCTTAGTTAAGTTACAAATACATTAACGGCCAGTTTCTTCATCAAAGGTTGGAGTTAAAGTTATGGCTAGGGTGATGTCTGGGGTGGGGGTAGCGGTTAAATTCATTTTTTCTAGTAGTTTTGCTGTCACTTTAGCCTTGAAAAAGCGAATTTGACCGTTGCTTTTACTTTGGACATTACTTTAACTTTAGCTTTTGATGAAGAAACTGGCCGTAAGACAATAGTTTTTATTTTCTTTTGTAACGGTTATTCACACATTATGTGTAAATACTATAAAGGTTGTCTATTGTTATTGGTTTGAATGTCAATAAAATATAAAACTTAATAAAAGTAAATTTTGTGCACCTGCCAATGCTTATATTTCGGATTGTCTTACACATACTGAATCTGAATGACACACTGTCATTGAATAAGTGAAATGTTAATGTGATGTGCACATGATGTGTTGTTTCATGTCATGTAACTTAAATGTGTTAAATATTAAATTGTAATAAAAAGCTAATGTAACGCACATAATTAAATGTAAAAAATTATATTGAAATGAAATTGTTAACAAAAATTAGATACCATTGGAAAATATTGTTTATAACATTGTAACATGGTTGGCGGGTGATAAGAAGTGTGGGCAAAACCTATACTTTTGTTACTCCTTAGCTATGTTCAATTTGCTAAAGATATAACGATAAAGAAATAACAAATGTGAAATAAATATAACTGTGCAACTTTATTGAAATAAAAATAAAAACCCTGATAGTTATGTCCCTGTAGATATTCATAGGCTATTAGCGGGAATCCCACCCGGCCAAGACTAA